>OX467307.1:21543200-21555700 GCA_950108535.1 Agriphila straminella | reverse complement strand
ACCTAACCTAACCTAACCTAACCTAACCTAACCTAACCTAACCTAACCTAACCTAACCTAACCTAACCTAACCTAACCTAACCTAACCTAACCTAACCTAACCTAACCTAACCTAACCTAACCTAACCTAACCTAACCTAACCTAACCTAACCTAACCTAACCTAACCTAACCTAACCTAACCTAACCTAACCTAACCTAACCTAACCTAACCTAACCTAACCTAACCTAACCTAACCTAACCTAACCTAACCTAACCTAACCTAACCTAACCTAACCTAACCTAACCTAACCTAACCTAACCTAACCTAACCTAACCTAACCTAACCTAACCTAACCTAACCTAACCTAACCTAACCTAACCTAACCTAACCTAACCTAACCTAACCTAACCTAACCTAACCTAACCTAACCTAACCTAACCTAACCTAACCTAACCTAACCTAACCTAACCTAACCTAACCTAACCTAACCTAACCTAACCTAACCTAACCTAACCTAACCTAACCTAACCTAACCTAACCTAACCTAACCTAACCTAACCTAACCTAACCTAACCTAACCTAACCTAACCTAACCTAACCTAACCTAACCTAACCTAACCTAACCTAACCTAACCTAACCTAACCTAACCTAACCTAACCTAACCTAACCTAACCTAACCTAACCTAACCTAACCTAACCTAACCTAACCTAACCTAACCTAACCTAACCTAACCTAACCTAACCTAACCTAACCTAACCTAACCTAACCTAACCTAACCTAACCTAACCTAACCTAACCTAACCTAACCTAACCTAACCTAACCTAACCTAACCTAACCTAACCTAACCTAACCTAACCTAACCTAACCTAACCTAACCTAACCTAACCTAACCTAACCTAACCTAACCTAACCTAACCTAACCTAACCTAACCTAACCTAACCTAACCTAACCTAACCTAACCTAACCTAACCTAACCTAACCTAACCTAACCTAACCTAACCTAACCTAACCTAACCTAACCTAACCTAACCTAACCTAACCTAACCTAACCTAACCTAACCTAACCTAACCTAACCTAACCTAACCTAACCTAACCTAACCTAACCTAACCTAACCTAACCTAACCTAACCTAACCTAACCTAACCTAACCTAACCTAACCTAACCTAACCTAACCTAACCTAACCTAACCTAACCTAACCTAACCTAACCTAACCTAACCTAACCTAACCTAACCTAACCTAACCTAACCTAACCTAACCTAACCTAACCTAACCTAACCTAACCTAACCTAACCTAACCTAACCTAACCTAACCTAACCTAACCTAACCTAACCTAACCTAACCTAACCTAACCTAACCTAACCTAACCTAACCTAACCTAACCTAACCTAACCTAACCTAACCTAACCTAACCTAACCTAACCTAACCTAACCTAACCTAACCTAACCTAACCTAACCTAACCTAACCTAACCTAACCTAACCTAACCTAACCTAACCTAACCTAACCTAACCTAACCTAACCTAACCTAACCTAACCTAACCTAACCTAACCTAACCTAACCTAACCTAACCTAACCTAACCTAACCTAACCTAACCTAACCTAACCTAACCTAACCTAACCTAACCTAACCTAACCTAACCTAACCTAACCTAACCTAACCTAACCTAACCTAACCTAACCTAACCTAACCTAACCTAACCTAACCTAACCTAACCTAACCTAACCTAACCTAACCTAACCTAACCTAACCTAACCTAACCTAACCTAACCTAACCTAACCTAACCTAACCTAACCTAACCTAACCTAACCTAACCTAACCTAACCTAACCTAACCTAACCTAACCTAACCTAACCTAACCTAACCTAACCTAACCTAACCTAACCTAACCTAACCTAACCTAACCTAACCTAACCTAACCTAACCTAACCTAACCTAACCTAACCTAACCTAACCTAACCTAACCTAACCTAACCTAACCTAACCTAACCTAACCTAACCTAACCTAACCTAACCTAACCTAACCTAACCTAACCTAACCTAACCTAACCTAACCTAACCTAACCTAACCTAACCTAACCTAACCTAACCTAACCTAACCTAACCTAACCTAACCTAACCTAACCTAACCTAACCTAACCTAACCTAACCTAACCTAACCTAACCTAACCTAACCTAACCTAACCTAACCTAACCTAACCTAACCTAACCTAACCTAACCTAACCTAACCTAACCTAACCTAACCTAACCTAACCTAACCTAACCTAACCTAACCTAACCTAACCTAACCTAACCTAACCTAACCTAACCTAACCTAACCTAACCTAACCTAACCTAACCTAACCTAACCTAACCTAACCTAACCTAACCTAACCTAACCTAACCTAACCTAACCTAACCTAACCTAACCTAACCTAACCTAACCTAACCTAACCTAACCTAACCTAACCTAACCTAACCTAACCTAACCTAACCTAACCTAACCTAACCTAACCTAACCTAACCTAACCTAACCTAACCTAACCTAACCTAACCTAACCTAACCTAACCTAACCTAACCTAACCTAACCTAACCTAACCTAACCTAACCTAACCTAACCTAACCTAACCTAACCTAACCTAACCTAACCTAACCTAACCTAACCTAACCTAACCTAACCTAACCTAACCTAACCTAACCTAACCTAACCTAACCTAACCTAACCTAACCTAACCTAACCTAACCTAACCTAACCTAACCTAACCTAACCTAACCTAACCTAACCTAACCTAACCTAACCTAACCTAACCTAACCTAACCTAACCTAACCTAACCTAACCTAACCTAACCTAACCTAACCTAACCTAACCTAACCTAACCTAACCTAACCTAACCTAACCTAACCTAACCTAACCTAACCTAACCTAACCTAACCTAACCTAACCTAACCTAACCTAACCTAACCTAACCTAACCTAACCTAACCTAACCTAACCTAACCTAACCTAACCTAACCTAACCTAACCTAACCTAACCTAACCTAACCTAACCTAACCTAACCTAACCTAACCTAACCTAACCTAACCTAACCTAACCTAACCTAACCTAACCTAACCTAACCTAACCTAACCTAACCTAACCTAACCTAACCTAACCTAACCTAACCTAACCTAACCTAACCTAACCTAACCTAACCTAACCTAACCTAACCTAACCTAACCTAACCTAACCTAACCTAACCTAACCTAACCTAACCTAACCTAACCTAACCTAACCTAACCTAACCTAACCTAACCTAACCTAACCTAACCTAACCTAACCTAACCTAACCTAACCTAACCTAACCTAACCTAACCTAACCTAACCTAACCTAACCTAACCTAACCTAACCTAACCTAACCTAACCTAACCTAACCTAACCTAACCTAACCTAACCTAACCTAACCTAACCTAACCTAACCTAACCTAACCTAACCTAACCTAACCTAACCTAACCTAACCTAACCTAACCTAACCTAACCTAACCTAACCTAACCTAACCTAACCTAACCTAACCTAACCTAACCTAACCTAACCTAACCTAACCTAACCTAACCTAACCTAACCTAACCTAACCTAACCTAACCTAACCTAACCTAACCTAACCTAACCTAACCTAACCTAACCTAACCTAACCTAACCTAACCTAACCTAACCTAACCTAACCTAACCTAACCTAACCTAACCTAACCTAACCTAACCTAACCTAACCTAACCTAACCTAACCTAACCTAACCTAACCTAACCTAACCTAACCTAACCTAACCTAACCTAACCTAACCTAACCTAACCTAACCTAACCTAACCTAACCTAACCTAACCTAACCTAACCTAACCTAACCTAACCTAACCTAACCTAACCTAACCTAACCTAACCTAACCTAACCTAACCTAACCTAACCTAACCTAACCTAACCTAACCTAACCTAACCTAACCTAACCTAACCTAACCTAACCTAACCTAACCTAACCTAACCTAACCTAACCTAACCTAACCTAACCTAACCTAACCTAACCTAACCTAACCTAACCTAACCTAACCTAACCTAACCTAACCTAACCTAACCTAACCTAACCTAACCTAACCTAACCTAACCTAACCTAACCTAACCTAACCTAACCTAACCTAACCTAACCTAACCTAACCTAACCTAACCTAACCTAACCTAACCTAACCTAACCTAACCTAACCTAACCTAACCTAACCTAACCTAACCTAACCTAACCTAACCTAACCTAACCTAACCTAACCTAACCTAACCTAACCTAACCTAACCTAACCTAACCTAACCTAACCTAACCTAACCTAACCTAACCTAACCTAACCTAACCTAACCTAACCTAACCTAACCTAACCTAACCTAACCTAACCTAACCTAACCTAACCTAACCTAACCTAACCTAACCTAACCTAACCTAACCTAACCTAACCTAACCTAACCTAACCTAACCTAACCTAACCTAACCTAACCTAACCTAACCTAACCTAACCTAACCTAACCTAACCTAACCTAACCTAACCTAACCTAACCTAACCTAACCTAACCTAACCTAACCTAACCTAACCTAACCTAACCTAACCTAACCTAACCTAACCTAACCTAACCTAACCTAACCTAACCTAACCTAACCTAACCTAACCTAACCTAACCTAACCTAACCTAACCTAACCTAACCTAACCTAACCTAACCTAACCTAACCTAACCTAACCTAACCTAACCTAACCTAACCTAACCTAACCTAACCTAACCTAACCTAACCTAACCTAACCTAACCTAACCTAACCTAACCTAACCTAACCTAACCTAACCTAACCTAACCTAACCTAACCTAACCTAACCTAACCTAACCTAACCTAACCTAACCTAACCTAACCTAACCTAACCTAACCTAACCTAACCTAACCTAACCTAACCTAACCTAACCTAACCTAACCTAACCTAACCTAACCTAACCTAACCTAACCTAACCTAACCTAACCTAACCTAACCTAACCTAACCTAACCTAACCTAACCTAACCTAACCTAACCTAACCTAACCTAACCTAACCTAACCTAACCTAACCTAACCTAACCTAACCTAACCTAACCTAACCTAACCTAACCTAACCTAACCTAACCTAACCTAACCTAACCTAACCTAACCTAACCTAACCTAACCTAACCTAACCTAACCTAACCTAACCTAACCTAACCTAACCTAACCTAACCTAACCTAACCTAACCTAACCTAACCTAACCTAACCTAACCTAACCTAACCTAACCTAACCTAACCTAACCTAACCTAACCTAACCTAACCTAACCTAACCTAACCTAACCTAACCTAACCTAACCTAACCTAACCTAACCTAACCTAACCTAACCTAACCTAACCTAACCTAACCTAACCTAACCTAACCTAACCTAACCTAACCTAACCTAACCTAACCTAACCTAACCTAACCTAACCTAACCTAACCTAACCTAACCTAACCTAACCTAACCTAACCTAACCTAACCTAACCTAACCTAACCTAACCTAACCTAACCTAACCTAACCTAACCTAACCTAACCTAACCTAACCTAACCTAACCTAACCTAACCTAACCTAACCTAACCTAACCTAACCTAACCTAACCTAACCTAACCTAACCTAACCTAACCTAACCTAACCTAACCTAACCTAACCTAACCTAACCTAACCTAACCTAACCTAACCTAACCTAACCTAACCTAACCTAACCTAACCTAACCTAACCTAACCTAACCTAACCTAACCTAACCTAACCTAACCTAACCTAACCTAACCTAACCTAACCTAACCTAACCTAACCTAACCTAACCTAACCTAACCTAACCTAACCTAACCTAACCTAACCTAACCTAACCTAACCTAACCTAACCTAACCTAACCTAACCTAACCTAACCTAACCTAACCTAACCTAACCTAACCTAACCTAACCTAACCTAACCTAACCTAACCTAACCTAACCTAACCTAACCTAACCTAACCTAACCTAACCTAACCTAACCTAACCTAACCTAACCTAACCTAACCTAACCTAACCTAACCTAACCTAACCTAACCTAACCTAACCTAACCTAACCTAACCTAACCTAACCTAACCTAACCTAACCTAACCTAACCTAACCTAACCTAACCTAACCTAACCTAACCTAACCTAACCTAACCTAACCTAACCTAACCTAACCTAACCTAACCTAACCTAACCTAACCTAACCTAACCTAACCTAACCTAACCTAACCTAACCTAACCTAACCTAACCTAACCTAACCTAACCTAACCTAACCTAACCTAACCTAACCTAACCTAACCTAACCTAACCTAACCTAACCTAACCTAACCTAACCTAACCTAACCTAACCTAACCTAACCTAACCTAACCTAACCTAACCTAACCTAACCTAACCTAACCTAACCTAACCTAACCTAACCTAACCTAACCTAACCTAACCTAACCTAACCTAACCTAACCTAACCTAACCTAACCTAACCTAACCTAACCTAACCTAACCTAACCTAACCTAACCTAACCTAACCTAACCTAACCTAACCTAACCTAACCTAACCTAACCTAACCTAACCTAACCTAACCTAACCTAACCTAACCTAACCTAACCTAACCTAACCTAACCTAACCTAACCTAACCTAACCTAACCTAACCTAACCTAACCTAACCTAACCTAACCTAACCTAACCTAACCTAACCTAACCTAACCTAACCTAACCTAACCTAACCTAACCTAACCTAACCTAACCTAACCTAACCTAACCTAACCTAACCTAACCTAACCTAACCTAACCTAACCTAACCTAACCTAACCTAACCTAACCTAACCTAACCTAACCTAACCTAACCTAACCTAACCTAACCTAACCTAACCTAACCTAACCTAACCTAACCTAACCTAACCTAACCTAACCTAACCTAACCTAACCTAACCTAACCTAACCTAACCTAACCTAACCTAACCTAACCTAACCTAACCTAACCTAACCTAACCTAACCTAACCTAACCTAACCTAACCTAACCTAACCTAACCTAACCTAACCTAACCTAACCTAACCTAACCTAACCTAACCTAACCTAACCTAACCTAACCTAACCTAACCTAACCTAACCTAACCTAACCTAACCTAACCTAACCTAACCTAACCTAACCTAACCTAACCTAACCTAACCTAACCTAACCTAACCTAACCTAACCTAACCTAACCTAACCTAACCTAACCTAACCTAACCTAACCTAACCTAACCTAACCTAACCTAACCTAACCTAACCTAACCTAACCTAACCTAACCTAACCTAACCTAACCTAACCTAACCTAACCTAACCTAACCTAACCTAACCTAACCTAACCTAACCTAACCTAACCTAACCTAACCTAACCTAACCTAACCTAACCTAACCTAACCTAACCTAACCTAACCTAACCTAACCTAACCTAACCTAACCTAACCTAACCTAACCTAACCTAACCTAACCTAACCTAACCTAACCTAACCTAACCTAACCTAACCTAACCTAACCTAACCTAACCTAACCTAACCTAACCTAACCTAACCTAACCTAACCTAACCTAACCTAACCTAACCTAACCTAACCTAACCTAACCTAACCTAACCTAACCTAACCTAACCTAACCTAACCTAACCTAACCTAACCTAACCTAACCTAACCTAACCTAACCTAACCTAACCTAACCTAACCTAACCTAACCTAACCTAACCTAACCTAACCTAACCTAACCTAACCTAACCTAACCTAACCTAACCTAACCTAACCTAACCTAACCTAACCTAACCTAACCTAACCTAACCTAACCTAACCTAACCTAACCTAACCTAACCTAACCTAACCTAACCTAACCTAACCTAACCTAACCTAACCTAACCTAACCTAACCTAACCTAACCTAACCTAACCTAACCTAACCTAACCTAACCTAACCTAACCTAACCTAACCTAACCTAACCTAACCTAACCTAACCTAACCTAACCTAACCTAACCTAACCTAACCTAACCTAACCTAACCTAACCTAACCTAACCTAACCTAACCTAACCTAACCTAACCTAACCTAACCTAACCTAACCTAACCTAACCTAACCTAACCTAACCTAACCTAACCTAACCTAACCTAACCTAACCTAACCTAACCTAACCTAACCTAACCTAACCTAACCTAACCTAACCTAACCTAACCTAACCTAACCTAACCTAACCTAACCTAACCTAACCTAACCTAACCTAACCTAACCTAACCTAACCTAACCTAACCTAACCTAACCTAACCTAACCTAACCTAACCTAACCTAACCTAACCTAACCTAACCTAACCTAACCTAACCTAACCTAACCTAACCTAACCTAACCTAACCTAACCTAACCTAACCTAACCTAACCTAACCTAACCTAACCTAACCTAACCTAACCTAACCTAACCTAACCTAACCTAACCTAACCTAACCTAACCTAACCTAACCTAACCTAACCTAACCTAACCTAACCTAACCTAACCTAACCTAACCTAACCTAACCTAACCTAACCTAACCTAACCTAACCTAACCTAACCTAACCTAACCTAACCTAACCTAACCTAACCTAACCTAACCTAACCTAACCTAACCTAACCTAACCTAACCTAACCTAACCTAACCTAACCTAACCTAACCTAACCTAACCTAACCTAACCTAACCTAACCTAACCTAACCTAACCTAACCTAACCTAACCTAACCTAACCTAACCTAACCTAACCTAACCTAACCTAACCTAACCTAACCTAACCTAACCTAACCTAACCTAACCTAACCTAACCTAACCTAACCTAACCTAACCTAACCTAACCTAACCTAACCTAACCTAACCTAACCTAACCTAACCTAACCTAACCTAACCTAACCTAACCTAACCTAACCTAACCTAACCTAACCTAACCTAACCTAACCTAACCTAACCTAACCTAACCTAACCTAACCTAACCTAACCTAACCTAACCTAACCTAACCTAACCTAACCTAACCTAACCTAACCTAACCTAACCTAACCTAACCTAACCTAACCTAACCTAACCTAACCTAACCTAACCTAACCTAACCTAACCTAACCTAACCTAACCTAACCTAACCTAACCTAACCTAACCTAACCTAACCTAACCTAACCTAACCTAACCTAACCTAACCTAACCTAACCTAACCTAACCTAACCTAACCTAACCTAACCTAACCTAACCTAACCTAACCTAACCTAACCTAACCTAACCTAACCTAACCTAACCTAACCTAACCCAATTCTGGCTCCGATTGCCGAGGTGTAAGCATCGAAACCACGTGTGCTCCGCACTTAAAAATTAAAAGTTGTGGGTTTTTTAAAGCGTACAGTAACGTACGATACATCAAAAGTTGCACCTCAGCGCGCCCTACACGGTGGTGAAACGTGCAAGAAAATCCGTGCAGTGCCTCAAGAGAAATTAAGTGAAAAGTGAAAGTGACACTAAAAAGTTGTGAAAAATCGTCGGTTTTTCGCCCACAGCGTCCGCAATTTGTGAGACGCGTGGGATTTCAAATTGTCAGCGTGTGCGCCTCAGCGCCCTCTAGATCCCTGTGCAAGTTCCAGATTTTTCCCTTATATATCTACAGAAATATAAAAGAAAATAGAAATAACCTAAAACCACGAGGTCGGTCTTCCCGGGGCGGCCGGGTGGTTTGAAGTCAATCAGCAGAAGCGGCGCAGCTGGGCGAGCCACGCGACACTTTGAGCACCAAAATCGGACAACAGACAGCCGAGTTATATGACTTCAAAAATTTCAAAAACTTCAAAAATTAATTTTTCAAAATTTTTATATGACGTTAAATTCTCTTTTTATTTCCAAAAATAGTTCTTAGTAATATCTTTCTTTAACTTTTTAAATTTTTATTTTCAGACGAATAGTTCGGGAGCTATTAATTTTTGAAGTTAAGGGTGGAAACTTCCCCCTCAATTTGTACTTCCGTTTTAAGGTGTATTTTTGTTAAAACCTTATAAAAGAAAATGGGGACGTAGAGTCACTTTTGCCGACTCTACATAACAAAATTGACTTTTTCTTATTTTACTTTGAAATTTTTACAAAAAATAGTTTTTGACACAAAATTCTTGACAAATTAGATTGCGCAGGACGCATTCAACATTTATTGACAAATATATACTATATACACATATATTTTTATACTTTTAACACTATACAATTTGACGATACTGCTCCCTCTCAATTTTTGACACCCCATCTTTTACTAAAAAGCCATGGCATTCGTCCATACGCCAGTGGGAAGGCCGGCGAAAGTTCAAAGTCCCAGAAAACAACCGGGAACCTCACCACCTGGCTCCTCGGAGCCACCGACTGGGACTTGGGACCCAACTGAAAACTTCCTCAGACGCAAAAACGTCCAGCGAAGATCTATAGATATGAAGAAGACGTACGAGAACTTCCCAAAGGAGTTCAGCAAGAAAAGCTTTGGAGAAATCCTCCAGGAAATGATGGTGTCTATGGAGAATGTCCCAACTAAAATAAAAGAGTACCCACATATGAGGAGAGATATTAAGGAACACCTGGAAAATCATTCAAAGCGCGGTCTCTTGAGTCTTTTCGAATTGAGCAAACGCTATACCGAAATGGAGAAAGAAATGCTCAACCTCACAGCACAGGCTGCTACTACATCTAAAGCACCCATCGCCAGAACTGATGAGGCTGTGGCGAGCGACGGGATGGAATCCCTGAAGGAGGAGTTGGAAGAAATCAAGTTGCTCGTCACGGAATCACACATGGACTTAAGGAAGAAAATACAGGACCAGAACAAAATCTTGGCAACTCAAGTCACTGTGCTCGAAAATGCCCCAAGGTCTGTATCACCCCAGGCAATAACATCAAGCCAAAAGGGGATAATCAGCAAACTAGGAGAGATCGAGGTAAGCTTAGGCGATATCGCCTACAATAACAACAAGAACCTCGCAAAGCTAGAGGCCATGAACACGACACTGAACACTGTAAACAAAAACGTCTGTGAGGCTCACAAAGACCTGAGCGAGACCATGGGGGTAGGCATCTCCGACTTGAGCGCCGCCTCTGGCGCGGTGGGCAAGAACATTACAGATATGGGGCGCAGAGTGGAGACAATGCAAGCGCTCCTGGAACAGGCAGACCATCAGCTAACAGCAGCAACCCCATCTCGCAAGCTCACGTATGCTGATGTCACTGCGGCTTCCAAAGATACCAAACACCGTCCGGTCCCGGCGCTTCACTCTGTCGTAGTGACCTCGGATGACGCTGAGGAAACCAGCGGGGAGATCCTTGAAAGAGTAAGGATTGCGGTTGACGCCACAAAGGTAGGCATAAGAGTTGACAAAATAAGGAAGGCCAAAAATCAAAAAGTCATCTTGGGATGCCGCCACAAACAAGACCTTGATCAAGTGACCGCAAGGATTGCAAAGCAGGACCATAGGCTAAAAGTCACACATATTTCAAATAAGGACCCGTTAGTAATATTAAAAGATGTTGTGATAACGGAAGATCTGAAAGACGATGCCCTACTAGCGGCAATTGAGACTCAGAACTCCAACATCTGGGAAGAAATAGAAGAAGAAGATAAAAGAATTAAGATAAAATATAAGAAAAGAACCAGAAACCCGCATGCGTCACACGTTGTATTACAGGTTAGTCCTTTCCTGTGGCACGGAATGGTGGATGCTGGTGTACTCCACGTTGACCTCCAGCGGGTCAGGGTGGAGGACCAGTCCCCACTAATTCAGTGCTCGCGCTGTCTGGAGTACGGCCACGGTAGAAAATATTGCACGCAAGATGCGGACAGGTGCAGCCACTGCGGAGACCCACATCTGCGGGCCAACTGTGAAGCTTGGCTCGCCATGTCTCCCCCGGAGTGCTGTAACTGTGTGCACGCGGGGCACAAAAAGACAGACCACAGTGCCTACAGTGGGGACTGCCCAGTTAGACAAAAGTGGGACTACCTAGCTAGGTCCACTACATCGTACTATACGGAATAACGGCTACTACATCCATGCCAACCACTCCACTAAACACTCAACACATACTGTAAATTAAATTTGAAATTTAAAATACAGTAACAAAAACCATAACCCTCAAAAAAAAAAAATTAAAATTCATATAATGAATATATGTAATTTTGATAGAATTAAACCAATAACTTAAATTCACAAAAACCAAAATACTAGGAAATTGTCAAAATTATTCGAATAGAATTCATATATAACACAATAAAAGGAATAGGGTGAAAATAAAAAGATGGACAAAGAATTTGGATAGAACTATATATTTTAAGAATATATATTATATATAATATATATACCTTTAAAATAAGAATGAAAATAAATAAAATAAGAATACAATGTTATAACAAATATATCAAAAATAATCTAAATTGTAATAGACTTTTCAAATCGCATAGTGGAGTAAATCCTACTTAA
>OX467307.1:21530700-21540700 GCA_950108535.1 Agriphila straminella | reverse complement strand
ACCTAACCTAACCTAACCTAACCTAACCTAACCTAACCTAACCTAACCTAACCTAACCTAACCTAACCTAACCTAACCTAACCTAACCTAACCTAACCTAACCTAACCTAACCTAACCTAACCTAACCTAACCTAACCTAACCTAACCTAACCTAACCTAACCTAACCTAACCTAACCTAACCTAACCTAACCTAACCTAACCTAACCTAACCTAACCTAACCTAACCTAACCTAACCTAACCTAACCTAACCTAACCTAACCTAACCTAACCTAACCTAACCTAACCTAACCTAACCTAACCTAACCTAACCTAACCTAACCTAACCTAACCTAACCTAACCTAACCTAACCTAACCTAACCTAACCTAACCTAACCTAACCTAACCTAACCTAACCTAACCTAACCTAACCTAACCTAACCTAACCTAACCTAACCTAACCTAACCTAACCTAACCTAACCTAACCTAACCTAACCTAACCTAACCTAACCTAACCTAACCTAACCTAACCTAACCTAACCTAACCTAACCTAACCTAACCTAACCTAACCTAACCTAACCTAACCTAACCTAACCTAACCTAACCTAACCTAACCTAACCTAACCTAACCTAACCTAACCTAACCTAACCTAACCTAACCTAACCTAACCTAACCTAACCTAACCTAACCTAACCTAACCTAACCTAACCTAACCTAACCTAACCTAACCTAACCTAACCTAACCTAACCTAACCTAACCTAACCTAACCTAACCTAACCTAACCTAACCTAACCTAACCTAACCTAACCTAACCTAACCTAACCTAACCTAACCTAACCTAACCTAACCTAACCTAACCTAACCTAACCTAACCTAACCTAACCTAACCTAACCTAACCTAACCTAACCTAACCTAACCTAACCTAACCTAACCTAACCTAACCTAACCTAACCTAACCTAACCTAACCTAACCTAACCTAACCTAACCTAACCTAACCTAACCTAACCTAACCTAACCTAACCTAACCTAACCTAACCTAACCTAACCTAACCTAACCTAACCTAACCTAACCTAACCTAACCTAACCTAACCTAACCTAACCTAACCTAACCTAACCTAACCTAACCTAACCTAACCTAACCTAACCTAACCTAACCTAACCTAACCTAACCTAACCTAACCTAACCTAACCTAACCTAACCTAACCTAACCTAACCTAACCTAACCTAACCTAACCTAACCTAACCTAACCTAACCTAACCTAACCTAACCTAACCTAACCTAACCTAACCTAACCTAACCTAACCTAACCTAACCTAACCTAACCTAACCTAACCTAACCTAACCTAACCTAACCTAACCTAACCTAACCTAACCTAACCTAACCTAACCTAACCTAACCTAACCTAACCTAACCTAACCTAACCTAACCTAACCTAACCTAACCTAACCTAACCTAACCTAACCTAACCTAACCTAACCTAACCTAACCTAACCTAACCTAACCTAACCTAACCTAACCTAACCTAACCTAACCTAACCTAACCTAACCTAACCTAACCTAACCTAACCTAACCTAACCTAACCTAACCTAACCTAACCTAACCTAACCTAACCTAACCTAACCTAACCTAACCTAACCTAACCTAACCTAACCTAACCTAACCTAACCTAACCTAACCTAACCTAACCTAACCTAACCTAACCTAACCTAACCTAACCTAACCTAACCTAACCTAACCTAACCTAACCTAACCTAACCTAACCTAACCTAACCTAACCTAACCTAACCTAACCCAGTTCCCCCCCAGCTCTCGTGGTGATCGGATCGTTATACGCACGCTCCGCGCTCGAAAAATCGCAAAAACGGGCAAATTCACGTGAAAATACAAGTGCAATACATCATTAGATGCGCGTTTACGAGTGCTTTCTAACAGTGAAAACAGTGTGAAAATCGGACCACCATTGAAGACACCAGGCCCCGAAAACAGGTTCATAACCTCCACTTTGGGCCTTCCAGGCGCAACGTCTCCCGATTTCCAGCGACGACCTACTGTTTTTGGACTGCAGCTCGAAGTGCATCAGGGGTGGCCACAATCCAGCGAAGTTTCAGAATTTTCCGGTGAAAATTCGCCGAGCGACAAATGAAAAACTGAAAACCACGTGGCCACGTGCTCCTGGTTCCCGACATCCTGGAGTAACACCAACTGCTGAGCATCGTGCACTACACCGAGACAAGCCAGCCGACACCTCGATCGTCGAAATCGGAGCAACCCCTTGGGACTTAGACGTTTTTTAAGGTACCACGATTTTTGATCCCAATTTGAGCGGGAACAGGATCGATGACATCCCCTTTTTAAATTCTTAAAAATTTTTATATTATTTGGACAATAAGTGTGCGAAATTTCAGAATTTTTGGACTTATATTTTCTGAAATACCAAATTTCGACCATATATGTGACGTCACTCAAAAAGTGAACAAAGCTGTGACGAAACGACCCCGGTGGTTTCTAGTCGAAAGTTGCCCCCTGAGTAACTTTTTTTTTGGGAGCAACCCCCTAGGACATATACTTTCTGAGAAAAAGGCTATTTGCAGAAAGTTGTCAGCCACCCCTAACTTTGGCAGACTGCCTAGGGTGGTACAAGTAGCGGACCAATTCCGGGCAAACGAAGATCCAAGGGCTGGTTCATCCCCTGCAGGAAAAAAATTTTTAGTTGTTAAGTTTTTTCAAAATTTGATTTTTTATAGATTTTAAAGTGGAACAGGGGTCCAAATCGCCATTACCACTTAAGTTTGTACACCCCCTGGAGCCTAAACGGGGCGAGATATCGAAAAAATAACGTCGATTTCATTATCTTGGGGATAAGCGATCATAGGGTGGATCTTCCTATAGGCACCCCCAAAAACCACCCCCGGTGAGATTTTTTCAAAAAACCCCAAAAATTTTGGGTTTAGAAATTTTTGGCAAGAACCATTAACCTCTTGTCAAAAAATTTGGGACGTGATACAGATTCCCCCATTTTTCACTTTTTCGAAATCTCACTCCTAAGTGCAGAACCAACCACTTTGCGGTTGGCCAAAAGCCACCCCTAACTTTGCGTGTTAATAAAAAATAGGCCTTTTGACCAACCCTCGTGTTTTTCACTGGGCCGTGTGGGCCAGTTAGTCCACTGTGCCCCAAAACTTTTTCCGGGGAAATCGGTCTACTGGGAAAGATTTCCCATCCGTTACAAAAATACCTTATACCTTCACCCGGCAGCAAAGGGATAACTTTGTTTAGGTATTTTGGAATTCAAAAAACCCCTTGTATCTCGAAAACTACGCGTCCTAGGGCAAAAATAACCAAATTTTTCCACCCCCCTCCTTTCAATCCACCCCCCCGCTCCGCGCTCCCAAACCCTCACGACCCATCCCCCCCCGCATCCAACCCCCATACTCCCAACCCCCTACCCCCAAAAAGTGACAATTTTTTCTGGGACTTAGAAAAATTTCACAAGGCAAAATTATTAGACACTAGTAAAACTTTTTGGTTTCTCATCAGATTCTTATTTTTGGTTCAAAATTAGTTAGTAAATAGGTAACACTATTTTATAAGGTCACTTTTGGGTTTCCTAAGGGTTGCAACCCCTTAACCTTTTTGGCTGTATCTTGCGAACGGGACGTCGTGGAGACACGGGATTTTTTGAATACTGTAGAGAACGGCAGGGAGAATTTTTGGGACATAGAGACAAGACTCTACATAGAGTCAAAAAATTTTTTGTAGAATTTTCGAAATTCTTTTTTAGTGGTTAAGGATAATTTAATAAGGTGCATTACATGGCAAAATTGGTTCGACTCTAGGTAGAGCCAAAAAATTTTGTGACTGAAATTCTAAAATTTATTTCAGCGATTAGTTATAAGTTGACCAGGTGCACTTTATTACATATTTACTTTGACTCTACATAGAGCAAACGCACAATAAACATAGTTTAATCCTCTTGTTTGCTATTTGATCTTATTCCCGGTTCATAGTTTTTATGTATATAGGCAATAATATTATATAAGGGCATTTTTTGGGCTCCCTAAGGGTTGAAACCCCTAAATATAGTCGGCCATATCTCACGAATCGTTCATCGTAGAGACACCGGGTTTCCAGATTATAGTAGTTAACGACTAGAAGAAATTTCTGGAAACGGTCGCGGAACTCTATGTAGAGCTCAAAAAACTATTTATCATAATTCAGAATTCTATCTTAGCGATTAAACATAGGTTTTCAATGTGTATCACATGGCATACACGATTTGACTCTATGTAGAGCTAAAAAATTTTAAGCCAAAATATTGGAAATCTATTACTGGTGTTAGATATAAGTTGACAGGGTGCACCACACGGTACACTCGAATCGACTCTATATAGAGCCGAAAAAATTGTTTTTATCTTTACAATTATTTTAGGACACCTGGGCCTCTATTGAGGACAGGAATTAGTTTGTAGGACATTCTGAAATTTTCGTATTTTAAATTTTATTTTATTTTAATTTTAATTCTTTATTCAATTTTATTAGTTAAGACACCTGAACCTCTATTGAGGACAGGAATTAGATTGTAGGACATTTTAAAATTTCGTATTTTAAAATTTTAATTTTATTTTAATTTTTACTTTAATTTCAATTTTATTAGTTAGGACACCTGGACCTCTATTGAGGACAGGAACTAGATTGTAGGACATTTTTAAATTTCGTATTTTAAAATTTTAATTTTATTTTAATTTTTATTTTATTTCATTTACACTTATTTTAGGACACCTGGCCCTCTATTGAGGACAGGAATTAGTTTGTAGGACATTTTAAAATTTTTTGTATTTTAAAATTTTATTTTTATTTTAAAATCTTATTTTAATTTCAAATTTATTAGTTAGGACACCTGGACCTCTATTGAGGACAGGATCGTAGTTATATATTTTTATATTTGACAAAACTGCTCCCCGGGGTCTTGACTCATTATTGACAACAGACACAACACAACACTTTCATATATACGTGCACATACATACATACACATAACACACACACATACACAAGCACACATCCACAGATACACACATATACACACAAGCCTCACACACACAACATTACACACCAACACATCAGCACTCAATAGAACAAACAAACTAGCCGCTCTAACTACCTATTCTGTGACATTAATTTTAGTAGAACAACTCAACTCTAGTCAACTTTTAAATTTTTACTTGAATTTATTTTGATTTTATTTTATTTTGATTTCAATTTAATTTTTAATTTTTGTTTTAAATTTGATTTTGTATTTTAATTTGAATTTTTATTTTATAAATTTTATTTTTAATAATTATTTTATCTTGTTTTTAACTTTTAACTTGAATTGCATTTTTAGTTTTTGATCTTAATTTTAAATTTATTTTAATTTTATTTTTAAATTTTTATTTTATTTTGAATCTTAAATTCTGAAATTATTATTTAATATAATTTTAGAGTTTATTATTTCAATTTTTAAATTTATTTTAATCTAGTCAATTCAATTATTTTACAAATTCAAATTTTCTAGTCAAATTAGTACAACTTTAATCTTATTCTAGTCAACTTTAGTAGGTAGTTTGTGTTAATTTATAATTGTGCTGTTTACTTCTATAACTTTTACAAATCATTTTAGTCTGTTGTCCGTCCAGTTTTATTTATTTCATCGTGTTTACAACTTATACAAATTTATTAATTATTTATTATCTTGTCAATTTTAACGTTCGTAATTTTGCGTGCAGCTGAGACAGTCCTATTTGGCAATAAACACATTTTGTCCCCTCCCTTAACAAACAAACAAACCCAACATGTCAAAAATCCCACCAAAAAAGTCGAACGTTAGAGAGGAATCTATAATTTATAAATCACCGACGAAGCCCAACAAACCGGCTAAATTAGAGCTTGAGATGATCCACCTTCTCCCGAGCATGAAGATCGAGGATATCGTAGAGCACGCCAAGAGGGCCAAAGAAAGGGTGAACAAGGCCCTGGAAACCAGTGCGAACCATAGGTCGGTGACGAAAGACGACAAGATCACCATACAGAAGGAGACAAGCGATCTAGTAGAAATGGTATACGATTTAGCAGAAAGATTAAACGAGAAAGAAAGAGGTAGATTAAACAAAGAAGTAGTTACACATAAAGTTCAAAACATAAATGGTAGATTTGAAGAAGAGATAGGGAAAAAATTAGAGGATATTTACACACTACTAGAGGAAACAAAGAAGGAGGCTGAAAAATGCACCAATTTACATGAAGGAAGCAAAAATGAAATTATAAAGAAAATAGAAGAAATCGAGATTAGAGAAGTAGAAAAGCCGCAGAAGGCAACATATGCTAGTGTTATAGGACGACAGAAGGTACCACCTAAAACACTCCACTCCCTCATCATCGCATCAACCGATGATAGGCTAACCAGTGACGAAGTGATGGAGAGCGTCAAGAAGACGGCGGAAGAAGATGGTGATGGTGAGTGGATTAAAGTTCAAAAAATGAGGAAAGCAAAGAACCAAAAAGTAATTATAGCATGTGAAAACGAAAAAGAAGTGGAAAAGTTGCAGAAGAGATTGGAAAAAGACAAAACGCTTACCATGGAGAAGGCTATAAATAAAAATCCGCTAGTAGTAGTAAAATTTGTGCGGGGGGACAAGAAGAAGGAGCAAGTAGAAGAGGCAATTAGAAGGAAAATGGAAAACTTAATAGACAAAAAGAAGGATATAAAAGAACAAATAGATGCAATCTACGAAAAGCGCACAAGAAATCAGCACGTCGCACACATTGTAGTGAAGGTGTCCCCCGCGATTTGGCAGCAGCTGACAGAGTCGGGGTCTATCCAGCTCCAGTGGGGTATTTCCAAAGTGGAGGATCAGACCCCGTTAATCCAGTGCTCCCGCTGCTTGGGCTACGGCCATATCAAGCGGGTCTGTCAGGAGCAGCTGGACAGCTGCAGCCACTGCGGGGGCGACCATTTGTATGACGCGTGCAATGAAAAATATAGTCCCCCCAGCTGCCTGAATTGCAAGAAGGCGAATTTAGAGGACAAGGCACACAACACGTTTAATGTAATGTGCCCAATTAGAGCGAAATGGGACAGGTTGGCTCGGGCGAAGGTGGCTTATTGCTAAGGTTCCGGCAAAGAATAGCAAACAAGATTATTTAATCATACAAGCGAACCTCCAAAGAAGCAGAAATGCCACAGCTGAACTACTGATCGAGTTAGGGAAAAGGAAAGCCTGTTTCGCTCTTCTCCAGGAGCCCTACATAGGTAACAAAGGAGTCATGGGAGATGTCTCGGGAGTGCGGATAGTCCAGGCTGCCTATGAGGTTGGGAAGAATAACAAGGCCGCCATAGTCGTAGGCAACAATAACATCAAAATATTGCAACTTCCCAACCTCACAACAACCAACATGGTAGCGGCAAAACTAACAACGGCGGACTGGACTATCGGTGTGATCTCATATTACTTCGAACCGGATATTGACATCGAACCCTATGTGGAGCTCCTGAAGAAGATGCTAAAGGATCTTGATTGTAAAAATATAATAATTGGAGGGGACGCGAATGCTTGGAGCGAATGGTGGGGTAGCGTGAAAAGTGACGAAAGGGGTATAGAACTAATGGGCACTCTTAACGATCTGGACCTGAATATTTTAAATGAAGGAGATACGCCTACCTTTGACACCTGGAGAGGGGGGAAAAGATACAAGAGTTCGGTGGACGTCACGTGCTGCTCGGAGGAAATGCTGGATAAAATCAAGGAGTGGAAGGTAGATACTAGCCTAACAACCTCGGACCACAACGCAATCACTTTTAAAATAAGTCTTAATAAAATTAATGAAATAAACAATTCGAGAACAACACGAAAGTACCAAACAAAAAAAGTGGATTGGGTGAAATTTAAAGAAGACTGTAGTGAGGAATTTAGAAGAGCAGAATTAAACAAAGAGGCAATAGAAGCAATCATTAATGTAGAGGAATTTGAAAGTGAAATAGAGTCATATATAAACTGTATAGAAAAAGCCTGCAACAGTAATTTAAAATTAAAAAAGGTTAGAAGAGAAGTGAAATTGCCATGGTGGTCCGAGGAATTAGAGGAAATGAAGAAGGAGAAGAACAGAAAGAAGAATAGCATTAAATGTGCAGCACCGCGCCGCAAGGCGTGGGTGGTAGAGCAGTACGTGACGGCCAAGGAAGAATACGAAGAGGCGATGAATAAGGCCAGAATCGAAAGCTGGAAGGATTTTTGTGGCAAACAGGAGCGCGAGACAATGTGGGAAGGTATTTATAGGGTAATTGGCAAATCAAAGAAGACGTATGAAGACTTACCAATAGCCAGGGACGGCATCAACACCAGCCCGAAAGAATCGGTCCGCATAATGGCAGAAAGCTTTTACCCGGAGGATACCGATTTGGGGGAGAACGAGGACCACAAAGAAGTAAGAAGAAGGGCAGCCAAAGTGAATGAGGGAAATCAAGTTGAACCTGACGACCCTCCATTCACGGAGGCTGAACTTCTTCAGGCACTAGGCTCGTTCAACCCCAAAAAGGCTCCGGGTAATGACGGCTTTACAGCCGACATTTGTGCAGCGGCCATTACTACTGACATCACATTGTCCCTGGCTATTTACAACAAATGCCTACAGCTATCAACATTCCCAAAGCCCTGGAAAATTGCCACAATAATCCTTCTGAGAAAACCCAATAAGGATGACTACACGCACCCCAAATCTTATAGACCAATAGGACTGCTCGCTATACTAGGGAAAATATTAGAAAAATTGTTAATGCGCCGTATAAAGTGGTACGTGTTGCCAGAACTAAACCCATGCCAGTACGGGTTCGTGCCGCAACGCAGTACCGAAGATGCCCTCTATGACATGATCCAGCGGGTCAAACATAATCTGGATGGGAAGAAGATTATGGCATTGATCTCGCTGGACATAGAGGGGGCCTTCGATAATGCGTGGTGGCCGCAAATAGTATGCCAGCTAAAGGATAAAAACTGTCCATTGAATCTGCGAAGGCTTGTCGACAGCTATCTTAGAGATAGGAAGGTAACGGTGAGATACGCAGGGGAAGAATTTAGTAAAAATACAAACAAGGGCTGCGTCCAAGGTTCCATTGGCGGACCCTTGTTTTGGAATATAATCTTGGACCCCCTGCTCAATCAACTCACCGTTGCCGACGTCTATTGCCAAGCCTTCGCAGACGATATCGTTTTAATAGTTGAAGGCAACACGGCCACTGAAATTGAAAGGAAAGCCAATGCCGCCCTCTCCCATGTCCAGAAGTGGGGTGTGTCGAATAAGCTGAACTTCGCACCGCAAAAAACAAAAGCGATGGTAATCACGCGGAAGCTAAAATTCGACACGCCCAGGCTGGAAATGGGAGGGACGGCTATTGAGTTAGTAGATAATATGAAAATTTTAGGCGTCATTGTAGATAATAAGTTGCTTTTCAATAAACACATTGCATATGTTTGCAGAAAATCGGTAGACATTTATAAGGGAGTCAGCAGAGCGGCACGAGCTACCTGGGGACTGCATCCGGAGATTGTTAAAACCATCTACAAAGCGGTCATAGAACCCATTATCCTCTACGCTGCCAGCGTATGGTCTAAGGAGGCACGGAAAGCAGTCTCCAGGAAAGCTCTCGACACAGTACAACGAGGCTTCGCTCAAAAAATCGTCAAAGGCAACAAAACGGTTTCCCTTAACGCTGCCTTAGTGCTGTCAGGTTTGCTTCCGCTGGATCTCCGGATCCAAGAAGCATCCCTGCTTTTTGAGGCAAAGCGTGGGAAACCCCAGGCAGCGCTAAGTGGCAGAAAGGTCGAACAGCGAGCCTCGTTCATGAATGACACCCACCCCAGCAGGATGCTAAATTCAAAATTCACATGTTTGGACAACGCGGAAGAGGATGGCAAACTGGCAGAAGGCTTAGTGAAGATCTATACAGATGGTAGCAAACTGGAGGGGAAAGTTGGAG